>OX243975.1:8059906-8074906 GCA_945859745.1 Synanthedon formicaeformis
TTTTTTTTTTTTTTTTTTTTTTTTTTTTAATTCCAATCCCTTCGACACAGGGTCGTAGCCTATATCTGCTTTTTCTCTTTCATGCCAGTTCTCGCTTATATTCTTCTCGCACTTTCATTCTTCATACTAGTTCTTTCTGGCATACATCGCTCATTCATACTATTACGGGTGGGATTCCCGCCTGTTTGCTATTCTGTTTCTATCCTTATCTCTATTATCCTTTATTATTAGCATTTAGGGTTGTAGACAAATAAATATACACGAGTCTCATATTATACACATAAAAACAATAAGAAATTAAAACATTGCCAATAATAATAAATAATTTAAAAACATCATGAATTAAGAGAATAAAAACAATTGAAAACATTAAACATTAAAAACATTGAAAATACATTAATAATAATTGAAATAATTTAAAATCATTGTAGGTATTAAATAACATTAAATAATTAAGATTTGCCAATTGAAATATTTAAAAACATTTGCGTATAATATATTAAAATTATTTACAATCCAATTTAAAAACTACTATTAAAACATAAAATAAAATAATTAAAAGCATCTGTGTATAATAAATTAAAAAAAAATTTTTAAAAACTACTATTCTGTTTTATTTCTACTAATTACCCTAGTTGCTATATTTTTACAATAATCCATAAATTTCTCTCGCTGGCTACTGCTGATCATCGCGTTGAGGTTGGCTGGGCACACTTGCATATCCATCTCGTACTCCAGCTCCATCCTTTCCTTGGCGAAGACCGGGCACTCCAGCAGAACATGCGGGACATCCTCATCACTGCTGGAACAAATGCACGATGGGCTCTCCTTGCGCTTGAAACGATGCAAGTACTCGGAGAACCCACCGTGCCCCGTTAAGACCTGGGTCATGACACCTTCAAGTCTCACCTTCCTCAGGGTTCTATAAGCATCTACGGCTCCAGGGAAGAACAGCTTTGTAATGCTGGCCGTAGCGCCGTCCCTGTATCTTTGGTCCCATTCGTCAAGCGAGCGCATTCGGATGCACCGCTTGACGAATGAGACCGGACACAGGTCGTACGCCGGCTTCCGCTTACATTTCAGTGCGGCCTCCCTCGCGAGGTAGTCCGCCCTTTCATTCCCCTCTAGACCAGCGTGCGCTTTGATCCAGAATAGTTTAATTATTCTATCTTGCTTGTTGATGTTGGCCAAGTTTGTTCTCGTCTCAGCTGCTAGAGGGTGCAGACATTTACTCGCCGCGACAGACTGCAATGCGGACCTTGAATCGCTGTAAATTGCAACGGAAGTTTCGCTGCGACCGAGAGCTACCCTCGACGCCTCACATAGCGCCAAGAGTTCTGCCTGGTAGACGGTGCAATACGGCGGCAGACCAAGCTTGAGGGCCCTGGTTTCGGCGTCGCCCTTCCATAAGGATAGAGCGGCGCCAACCCGACCCTCAATCTTGCTGCCGTCCGTAAAGATGCGAAGATGGTAGTCGCTATTTGCATTAAGCTCGTCCTCGTCCACCAGGCTTCCGAACTCAAGGTTAGCCAGTTCGGCGGGGTGGGGAGCCTCGATCGCAAGAACCCCCCGCTCGATGGCCCTGTCCCCGAGCCCAGGCTGCGGTACTCCCCTCTTGGCCTCGTACAGTGAGGCAGCCTCGCGGACTCGCAAGTCAAGGGGGAGTATCCCAGCCAGTAGTAAAGCTGAGTTCAGGGACACCGTTCGGTAGGCTCTGCAGATTTTCTGCGCAAAACCCCGCTGCACAGCGTTCAAGATCCGCATAATCCCCACTCTGCGAGTGGCGGGTGCCCACGCACTCGCAGAGTAGGTGATTATTGGCTCCACCGCGGCGATGTAAATGGAGCGAACGACCTCGGGATGGAGACCCCAGCTGACTTTAGCTGCTCTCCCGAGCTGCTTATAGACCCCGAGGGCCTTCTTGGTCACATTTTTAACGTGATCCTTGAAGGTGAGACCCCTGTCTATGGTAAGTCCCAGCAATTTGATTTTGTCCGCCATGGCAATGTCAATCCCGCCCATGGTAAGTCGTGGCGTGTCAAACTTAAGCTTTCTGGTCAGCACCATGGCATTAGTCTTGCCTGGTGCGAACCTCAGCTTATTTTTGACACCCCACTCCAGAACATGCGCGAGAGTGGCATTGGCATTCTGCTCTATCTGGAGTGCTCTGTCTCCATCAAAGACGAGGACCACGTCGTCCGCGAAAGCCTGGCAGTAGACGCCTCTACCGTCCAGGCTCCGCAGCAACGGGTCGAGCGTCAGGTTCCAGAGCAAGGGTCCGGCTATTGACCCTTGGATGCAGCCCCTGCTTGGCTCAGCATTATGAACCTCGCCGCAGTATCTGACGCTGACCGTCCTGTCGGCGAGGTAGCTGTCAAAGACTCGCCTCAGATTCACCGGGCATCCAGCCTCCGCCAGTCTGACTCTGACCATAGGCCACCAGACGCTGTCGAAGGCCCCCTCTATGTCCAATGACACTAATACCACAATCTTCTTCTCATCAAGTTTCTTGTATATCAGCGACATTAGGTCATAGAGGGCGCCTTCGGTGCTCTTCTGGGGCACAAAGCCATACTGGCGGTCGCTGATCCCCGGCAAAAGATGGTGTTTGAGGCGAGCCACCAGCATTTTCTCATATACTTTTCCAAGCACGGGCAGCAGTCCAATAGGTCGGAACGACTTGGGGACGGTGTAGCTATCCCTCCCCGGTTTCCGAAGAACGATCACTGCCGCTTCCTTCCATATCTTAGGAAAGATATGGTGGGCCATGCAGCTGTTCAGTAACCCCAAAAAAGCTTTGGGGTTACAGCCGATGGCCCTGGCGCAGATGTCGGCAGTGAGCCCATCGGAACCGGGGGCCTTCTTCGGATTGAAGGACTTCACCGCCATCTCCAGCTCGGTCAGCGTGAACGGGGGGTCGCAGGGCGAGTCTTGCTCCCCCACGTTCACCCCGTCCGCCTCCGCTCTGATCTGGCGGTGAATTCCTTCATCCGAAGTTGCGTGGTCTTTCGGGTAGAACACCTCCGCAAGCCACTCCGCCGATTCCCTCGCGTCCAGAACCCTTCCGTCTCGAACCAGCGGCGGGTCCTCCTCTCTGACTGCCGTTCTACCGATCACTCTGTAGATGCCATCCCACACGCTCTCGCCACTCTGTCGCTCGCAGAAGGACTTCCAGGAGTCTGTTTGAGCTTGCCTCACGGCCTGCTCGTACTCCGCCTTCTTCTGAACGTATTGCTCAACGACAAACGACCGTCGGACGGGTGCGGCGTTCCTGATTCTATTTTTCCTGGTGGCGACCTCCTTCTTCAAGACTTCCAGGTCCTGCGACCACCACGGCAACGCCAGCTTTTCCCTCGTCCCCTTCCTCGGAATGGCATGGTCAGACGCCTCAATTACTAATTTTGTATAATTTTGTACGGCCGAAATTGTCTGTTCCCTATCCGGTACAACACCCTCTTTAATTTCATATTTTTCAATGAGTTCTAAAATTTTGGACCTAAATTTTTCCCAATCTGCTTTACGGGTGTTGTACTTTCTGGTCGTTCTGACCACTTCCATTCCTCGGGAGGGCCCGAGGTTCAGCTTGAGTGCGATGCCGTTGTGATCGGAACCCGTCAAGTCATTGAGGACTTTCCAGTCTTCCACCAGGTCCAATAGGTCATGTGAGCATGCAGTGATGTCCACATGACTACAGAAACGCCGCCCCCCTCGGATCGTGTCGAATGTCGGAGCATCCCCGACGTTCAGAATTTCGAGGCCAAGCTCCTCCAGACTACCTGAAAGCTCTTCCCCCCTCGAGTCGATCCTATCGCTACCCCACCACGGACTCTTTGCATTCGCATCTCCACCGACCAACCATCTCCCAGTTCCCAGTACAGCCTCCACCCTCTTCAGGCCCCCAATGTAGGGTTCAATTGGCTGGTCCGGCTCAAAGTAGAAGGAGGTGAGCGTGATCATCCAGCGCCCCATCCTTATCCCCACCACCACGATGTTATTGGTGGTGAGTTCTGGGTACTGTATGATTTTAAGACTGCTATCGAAGACTACGATAGCAGCCTTAACAGTACCCTCTTCAGGCGTGGAGTTCTGGAAGACCCGCATCCCCCTCCGACCCCGAACCGTGCCAGCCGCCCCCACATAGGGTTCCTGAAGGAGCGCTACGGCTGTTCCCCTCTTCTCTGCCTCCACTAGGAGCTCGGAGGTGGCTAGTCGGCTTCGTTGCAAATTGACTTGCAAGAGCCCGTAGGTGCGGCCCTCGCCAGGGGCGCCCTTAGCAATACTGAGTGGCAGAGCGCGCGATGGCATCCCATTTCAATCTCACTGGGCACGCCGAGCTGAACGCGTTGTGCCCGCGATTCCCGAGCTTGGCCACAGCACAGTTGTGGCACGCTGGGGGAGTTCCCGCCCTCCACTCGGGGCACTCCATCTTCAGATGGTGCCCCCCGCAGTGGCTGCACAGGTCCTCCCCCGTCGTGCAGAACTTTCTGCTGTGGCCATAGCCCAGGCATCGCGAGCACTGGACCAAGGGCGACTGATCCGCGACCCTGACACGTTGCAGATCAATGTGCAGGACCCCGAGCTCAGTCGCCCTCTTCCACACCTCCGGGGAGGTGCTCAGCACAATGTGCCCAGTGAGTGGATTCCTTGCTTTCCTTCTATACTTCACATTCATCCTCGACTTCTTTTCGTCGAGGCCTTCGAACAGGGACCCATTCTGATTTCTGATAGCCTTTAGGACGTCCTCGTCGCTATTTACTAGTAGGACGTCCCAAAGGATCAGCAGCGGATCCCTGTTCTCGACCTCGCCGCAAAGAAGTCGTTTGCCTGATTTCTCTATCCTATTCTTAATTTTTGCCCTATCTTCCTCAGATTTGCAACTCATTATAATTTTACGATCTTTAGCCTTCCTAACTCTTTCAACCGTCACCCAGCCATCCTTCGCGCTGACCGCTTCCCTGATTCTGTTTAACACTTGCTCCCCGGTGTCCGTGACGTCCTCTGACGTCACGACCACCGAGTGCAGTGTCGGTTTTTCCACGGTTTTACGTGATGCGGCCTCCGCATATGTCCTCATAGGGCCAGCAGGTCTTATCGTCTTTGTATCCTCTTTGATCTTTTTCATTAGTTCTATATGTTCCTTTAGTGTGGCTTCGTTCTGTTTTAATAAATCAGAATGTTTTTCTATGGCCTCTAGAATGTTTTTATCAATTTGAGCGGTGTGGGCCGGGGGAGGAGGAGGCTTAACCTCCTCCCTCCCCGACCCCGCTTTTTTCTTTCTTTTTCCTTCCGTTTTTTCTTCCGCCTCCGCCTCCTTTACCAGGGCGAAGAGTCGGTCGAGGGCTTGGGTCACCGTTGCTTTTATTTCAGACTTAGTGTTCCTAGAGGCACCGAGGCTGAGCTTTGCCCTATTTAGGCATGCCCTCGCCTCGGTGACTCGGTCTGGGTACTCCACTTTTTGGGTAACCCTCGCCGTGCTCGCCGCTGGGGGCAGAGGGGAGATGGAGACCTTTCCTGTCTCCCACTCCCCTATGCTCCTCCTGACATTCGGAAGCGGGGGCGGAGTTTCCTGCGTTTTTTCAGTCGGTACCGTTTTTGTCCTATCCATTGGCGGAGACCGCATCATCTTGTGGAGGGATTGTTGTCCTGATTTTAAAATTTTAAGATTCAGCTGTATAGGGGCCTCGTTTTATGAATAAAATTGAGCTGTAAGGGGGCTCGTCAAAGTATTATAACTGAGGAGCTGTAAAGGGGCTCGTCCTGGCGGTCCAAGGAATCGGGTTGCCCAAAGTCCAGGAGCCCGAGACCGGAGATTCGGAGGACCGACTGGGTGCCCAAAAATCCGGTGCCCAAAAGTCCGGGGCCCAAAGCGGGTGCCCAAAGATTCGGTGCCCAAAAAATTCGGGAGCCCAAACTGGGTGCCCAAAAATCTCGGTGCCCAAAAAATTCGGGAGCCCAAACTGGGTGCCCAAAAATTTCGGCGCCCAAAAAATTTGGGAGCCCAAACCGGGTGCCCAAAAAATCTGGCGCCCAAAAAATTCGGGAGCCCTAACTGGGTGCCCAAAAAATTCGGTGCCCAAAAAATTTGGGAGCCCAAACTGGGTGCCCAAAAAATTCGGTGCCCAAAAAATTCGGGAGCCCAAACTGGGTGCCCAAAAAATTCGGTGCCCAAAAAATTTGGGAGCCCAACTGGGTGCCCAAAAAATTTGGTGCCCAAAAAATTCGGGAGCCCAAACTGGGTGCCCAAAAAATTCGGTGCCCAAAAAATTTGGGAGCCCAAACTGGGTGCCCAAAAAATTCGGTGCCCAAAAAATTTGGGAGCCCAAACTGGGTGCCCAAAAAATTCGGTGCCCAAAAAATTCGGGAGCCCAAACTGGGTGCCCAAAAAATTCGGTGCCCAAAAAATTTGGGAGCCCAAACTGGGTGCCCAAAAAATTCGGTGCCCAAAAATTTCAGGAGCCCAAACTGGGCGCCCAAAAAATCCGGTGCCCAAAAATTTGGTAGCCCAAACTGGGTGCCCAAACCTCCGGTGCCCAAAGATTTGGAAGCCCAAACCGGTCACCCAAATCCGGGGGACCCAATCCGGTTGCCCAAGGAGTTCGGTGGCCCAACCCTGGGGCAAGCCAAGAGCTGAAAATCTAAGGGGCTTAAGTCCAAAGGGACTTAGGCTCACGACAATTTTATGTCGCTGAAAGGTCAAGGGTGACTCGCCGATTGTCTTAATACTAAACAGCTGTAAAGGGGCTTGTCAAAAATAAAACTTAGAACTAAACTACTATAGATAAACAATAAATAATTACTATTATTAAATAAAATACAAATTATTAATTTTAAAATAAAATCTTAAATTGAAATTTAAGATTAATTGAAATAGAATAAAACTTTAAAAATAACAAGTCAGTACCATAAATTAAATAATCAATTATTATCAAAAGTAAAATAATATTCAGATCAATAAGGTCGATAACACGGTAAACACAAATACAATACAACGAAAACAAAATACAAGTTACAACGGTTCAATGATAATTGATTTACCGTGGTCTAATATGAGCTGTATATGGGCTCAGTCTATGCGGTTATATTTATGGTCGACATGTCAATGATAATAGTTAATATCAGTTAACAATTTAAAGCTTAATCTAACAATACAAACAATACTTGTCCTACGAGTCAATAATAGGATAATAATATCAACAATAAAATAAAGTTAAATAAAAACCTAAGAAGCTTAAGTCCAATGGACTTACGTCCAATTGGCTCACTGCAATTTATGTTATCGAAAGGTCAGAGGTGACTCGCCGGCTTCAATACCGGAGCTGTATAAAGGCTCGTCAATAAAACTTAAACTATCAGAATTAAGTATAAATTGCAATGAATTATCAAAATGAAATAAAATAAAGAACAATTTAAATAATGGTAAATAATATACAGGTCAATAATAAAATAAAATAATGTCAGTTTAAAACTTAGCCTAGTTATAAATTTCAATTATTCAAATTTAAAACATTAATAATGATAACAATTTAAAAACACAATGAATTATAATAGTCAATATTATTTACAAATAAAAGTCAGTTAAAATATAGGTTTTTTAAAATGTCAATACATATAAAATAAAAATTAAAATAATTTTGAGCTGTAAAGAGGCTCTGTCAAATTATTAAAATAGGACTTAATTAGTGCTAGTTGCACAACTAGCCTAATTAGTCTAATAAAACTTAATAACTAACTTAACCTAAGTCTCCGTTTTGGATTTGGTCAGAATCCTTTATCGGACCCCCGGTCACAGAGACACCCAACAAGTTTAGGGGGGGAAGGGGGTAGCCAAATAAGGGGGAAGGAAGGGTCTTAAGGAGAGGGAACCGGCCTAAGGAAAATTTGGAAGAAAATTTTGAATTTCGTATAGTTAATAGCCAAAATAGTTTTATAAAAATTCTCAGACGGAGCCGGGTGTGGCACTAGTCAAGTGCAGTAAGTCCCTGGACAGGTCTCGTCGAGGCCTATCCAACGACGTATCGCACGTCTATGTACCGCCAAGGACAAGGGAATTAATAGGTTTTTTAATTTTTTGCAGGTGAAGCCGGGTGCATAAATAGTGTTATCATCCAAGTCGGGAAAAAAGGTGGTAATTTTCCGAATCAAATGGTATGTCGCGTCGGATTTTAGCGCTATTAGTTACAAAGATATAAGCGTTTGAAGACGTTCAGATTTAATCCGACGGACACACCCTGGTGCAGGCGATAGTATGCCGCAAGATCGACTTGAATGACAACAATACCTGTTTTTCGGGTTTTCCCTGCTCCCGTTGGGCCCGAACCTGAGGTTGCTTGTGCTGTCTAGACCTATTTTCTGCAAGGAATCCAACGGTGTGCTTGTCTTCTTGATCCGATGCTTCTGTGTGACGCGATAAGCACCGCAGTAGTGCGGATTTGGCAAAACTTTGATGGCTTATGGCGTTATAGCCGTAGGCCCGATCTTGATGATTCTTTCACTTTTAGCACTTTTCCGAAATTCTCTATCGATTGATATCACTTAGAGTGATAAGGATTTAAGTTTGAGAATTTCGAATTTAATTTTGAAATTACGAAACTGAATTTAACACTTTTAGGCCCTATTTGTTTTTATTTATTTCTCCGTTGTTTATGGGCCTAAAAATCTGATTTTTGGACCAAAAAATAGACCATGAAACACTGCACACCGCTATATAGTTTGTATCCTCGCGCTGTTTTCCGTTTGCGGAACACAAACTTCCGAAGTTGCTGTTTTTTCCGGAAAAACTAAACTTGTGTTTTCTCCGGAATCCTTGGGCCGATTTTCAAAATTTTTTCACTGTTTTGTCCGCCTGGTCCATCCGCTGCCTCCGGTCACCTTTTTTGATTTTTGCGGGGCCCTTTAAGGGGACCCAACTTTTGGGACCCCGAAAAAAGTGCTTGTATCTCGGGATCCAGAGACCGGAAAAATCCAATTTTTTCACGACAAATAACACTGAATTGTCGGCTATCCAGTGGCACTTTCCGTTACACAAGTCACCACTGAAAATCTTGCAGCGTTTTCGATCAAAATTTTTTCGGCACTTTTTCACAACTTTAAAAATCAATTTTGGGCTCAATTTTAGTCCAATTTTAAAAACAAAAACACCCCCAGATTGCCCGCGACGAGCTGCGTCGATTGGTATATCACAATCGTTTTTTGCAGTTAAATCGCACGTACGGTCGATTTTTCAAGGTTTTTCGCCACGCGGAGCTCTTTTTAGGGCTTTTGCTTGCGTCCGCTCACTGCTAGCGTGCAACAGAGACTCGTTAGGTTAGGTTAGGTTAGGTTAGGTTAGGTTAGGTTAGGTTAGGTTAGGTTAGGTTAGGTTAGGTTAGGTTAGGTTAGGTTAGGTTAGGTTAGGTTAGGTTAGGTTAGGTTAGGTTAGGTTAGGTTAGGTTAGGTTAGGTTAGGTTAGGTTAGGTTAGGTTAGGTTAGGTTAGGTTAGGTTAGGTTAGGTTAGGTTAGGTTAGGTTAGGTTAGGTTAGGTTAGGTTAGGTTAGGTTAGGTTAGGTTAGGTTAGGTTAGGTTAGGTTAGGTTAGGTTAGGTTAGGTTAGGTTAGGTTAGGTTAGGTTAGGTTAGGTTAGGTTAGGTTAGGTTAGGTTAGGTTAGGTTAGGTTAGGTTAGGTTAGGTTAGGTTAGGTTAGGTTAGGTTAGGTTAGGTTAGGTTAGGTTAGGTTAGGTTAGGTTAGGTTAGGTTAGGTTAGGTTAGGTTAGGTTAGGTTAGGTTAGGTTAGGTTAGGTTAGGTTAGGTTAGGTTAGGTTAGGTTAGGTTAGGTTAGGTTAGGTTAGGTTAGGTTAGGTTAGGTTAGGTTAGGTTAGGTTAGGTTAGGTTAGGTTAGGTTAGGTTAGGTTAGGTTAGGTTAGGTTAGGTTAGGTTAGGTTAGGTTAGGTTAGGTTAGGTTAGGTTAGGTTAGGTTAGGTTAGGTTAGGTTAGGTTAGGTTAGGTTAGGTTAGGTTAGGTTAGGTTAGGTTAGGTTAGGTTAGGTTAGGTTAGGTTAGGTTAGGTTAGGTTAGGTTAGGTTAGGTTAGGTTAGGTTAGGTTAGGTTAGGTTAGGTTAGGTTAGGTTAGGTTAGGTTAGGTTAGGTTAGGTTAGGTTAGGTTAGGTTAGGTTAGGTTAGGTTAGGTTAGGTTAGGTTAGGTTAGGTTAGGTTAGGTTAGGTTAGGTTAGGTTAGGTTAGGTTAGGTTAGGTTAGGTTAGGTTAGGTTAGGTTAGGTTAGGTTAGGTTAGGTTAGGTTAGGTTAGGTTAGGTTAGGTTAGGTTAGGTTAGGTTAGGTTAGGTTAGGTTAGGTTAGGTTAGGTTAGGTTAGGTTAGGTTAGGTTAGGTTAGGTTAGGTTAGGTTAGGTTAGGTTAGGTTAGGTTAGGTTAGGTTAGGTTAGGTTAGGTTAGGTTAGGTTAGGTTAGGTTAGGTTAGGTTAGGTTAGGTTAGGTTAGGTTAGGTTAGGTTAGGTTAGGTTAGGTTAGGTTAGGTTAGGTTAGGTTAGGTTAGGTTAGGTTAGGTTAGGTTAGGTTAGGTTAGGTTAGGTTAGGTTAGGTTAGGTTAGGTTAGGTTAGGTTAGGTTAGGTTAGGTTAGGTTAGGTTAGGTTAGGTTAGGTTAGGTTAGGTTAGGTTAGGTTAGGTTAGGTTAGGTTAGGTTAGGTTAGGTTAGGTTAGGTTAGGTTAGGTTAGGTTAGGTTAGGTTAGGTTAGGTTAGGTTAGGTTAGGTTAGGTTAGGTTAGGTTAGGTTAGGTTAGGTTAGGTTAGGTTAGGTTAGGTTAGGTTAGGTTAGGTTAGGTTAGGTTAGGTTAGGTTAGGTTAGGTTAGGTTAGGTTAGGTTAGGTTAGGTTAGGTTAGGTTAGGTTAGGTTAGGTTAGGTTAGGTTAGGTTAGGTTAGGTTAGGTTAGGTTAGGTTAGGTTAGGTTAGGTTAGGTTAGGTTAGGTTAGGTTAGGTTAGGTTAGGTTAGGTTAGGTTAGGTTAGGTTAGGTTAGGTTAGGTTAGGTTAGGTTAGGTTAGGTTAGGTTAGGTTAGGTTAGGTTAGGTTAGGTTAGGTTAGGTTAGGTTAGGTTAGGTTAGGTTAGGTTAGGTTAGGTTAGGTTAGGTTAGGTTAGGTTAGGTTAGGTTAGGTTAGGTTAGGTTAGGTTAGGTTAGGTTAGGTTAGGTTAGGTTAGGTTAGGTTAGGTTAGGTTAGGTTAGGTTAGGTTAGGTTAGGTTAGGTTAGGTTAGGTTAGGTTAGGTTAGGTTAGGTTAGGTTAGGTTAGGTTAGGTTAGGTTAGGTTAGGTTAGGTTAGGTTAGGTTAGGTTAGGTTAGGTTAGGTTAGGTTAGGTTAGGTTAGGTTAGGTTAGGTTAGGTTAGGTTAGGTTAGGTTAGGTTAGGTTAGGTTAGGTTAGGTTAGGTTAGGTTAGGTTAGGTTAGGTTAGGTTAGGTTAGGTTAGGTTAGGTTAGGTTAGGTTAGGTTAGGTTAGGTTAGGTTAGGTTAGGTTAGGTTAGGTTAGGTTAGGTTAGGTTAGGTTAGGTTAGGTTAGGTTAGGTTAGGTTAGGTTAGGTTAGGTTAGGTTAGGTTAGGTTAGGTTAGGTTAGGTTAGGTTAGGTTAGGTTAGGTTAGGTTAGGTTAGGTTAGGTTAGGTTAGGTTAGGTTAGGTTAGGTTAGGTTAGGTTAGGTTAGGTTAGGTTAGGTTAGGTTAGGTTAGGTTAGGTTAGGTTAGGTTAGGTTAGGTTAGGTTAGGTTAGGTTAGGTTAGGTTAGGTTAGGTTAGGTTAGGTTAGGTTAGGTTAGGTTAGGTTAGGTTAGGTTAGGTTAGGTTAGGTTAGGTTAGGTTAGGTTAGGTTAGGTTAGGTTAGGTTAGGTTAGGTTAGGTTAGGTTAGGTTAGGTTAGGTTAGGTTAGGTTAGGTTAGGTTAGGTTAGGTTAGGTTAGGTTAGGTTAGGTTAGGTTAGGTTAGGTTAGGTTAGGTTAGGTTAGGTTAGGTTAGGTTAGGTTAGGTTAGGTTAGGTTAGGTTAGGTTAGGTTAGGTTAGGTTAGGTTAGGTTAGGTTAGGTTAGGTTAGGTTAGGTTAGGTTAGGTTAGGTTAGGTTAGGTTAGGTTAGGTTAGGTTAGGTTAGGTTAGGTTAGGTTAGGTTAGGTTAGGTTAGGTTAGGTTAGGTTAGGTTAGGTTAGGTTAGGTTAGGTTAGGTTAGGTTAGGTTAGGTTAGGTTAGGTTAGGTTAGGTTAGGTTAGGTTAGGTTAGGTTAGGTTAGGTTAGGTTAGGTTAGGTTAGGTTAGGTTAGGTTAGGTTAGGTTAGGTTAGGTTAGGTTAGGTTAGGTTAGGTTAGGTTAGGTTAGGTTAGGTTAGGTTAGGTTAGGTTAGGTTAGGTTAGGTTAGGTTAGGTTAGGTTAGGTTAGGTTAGGTTAGGTTAGGTTAGGTTAGGTTAGGTTAGGTTAGGTTAGGTTAGGTTAGGTTAGGTTAGGTTAGGTTAGGTTAGGTTAGGTTAGGTTAGGTTAGGTTAGGTTAGGTTAGGTTAGGTTAGGTTAGGTTAGGTTAGGTTAGGTTAGGTTAGGTTAGGTTAGGTTAGGTTAGGTTAGGTTAGGTTAGGTTAGGTTAGGTTAGGTTAGGTTAGGTTAGGTTAGGTTAGGTTAGGTTAGGTTAGGTTAGGTTAGGTTAGGTTAGGTTAGGTTAGGTTAGGTTAGGTTAGGTTAGGTTAGGTTAGGTTAGGTTAGGTTAGGTTAGGTTAGGTTAGGTTAGGTTAGGTTAGGTTAGGTTAGGTTAGGTTAGGTTAGGTTAGGTTAGGTTAGGTTAGGTTAGGTTAGGTTAGGTTAGGTTAGGTTAGGTTAGGTTAGGTTAGGTTAGGTTAGGTTAGGTTAGGTTAGGTTAGGTTAGGTTAGGTTAGGTTAGGTTAGGTTAGGTTAGGTTAGGTTAGGTTAGGTTAGGTTAGGTTAGGTTAGGTTAGGTTAGGTTAGGTTAGGTTAGGTTAGGTTAGGTTAGGTTAGGTTAGGTTAGGTTAGGTTAGGTTAGGTTAGGTTAGGTTAGGTTAGGTTAGGTTAGGTTAGGTTAGGTTAGGTTAGGTTAGGTTAGGTTAGGTTAGGTTAGGTTAGGTTAGGTTAGGTTAGGTTAGGTTAGGTTAGGTTAGGTTAGGTTAGGTTAGGTTAGGTTAGGTTAGGTTAGGTTAGGTTAGGTTAGGTTAGGTTAGGTTAGGTTAGGTTAGGTTAGGTTAGGTTAGGTTAGGTTAGGTTAGGTTAGGTTAGGTTAGGTTAGGTTAGGTTAGGTTAGGTTAGGTTAGGTTAGGTTAGGTTAGGTTAGGTTAGGTTAGGTTAGGTTAGGTTAGGTTAGGTTAGGTTAGGTTAGGTTAGGTTAGGTTAGGTTAGGTTAGGTTAGGTTAGGTTAGGTTAGGTTAGGTTAGGTTAGGTTAGGTTAGGTTAGGTTAGGTTAGGTTAGGTTAGGTTAGGTTAGGTTAGGTTAGGTTAGGTTAGGTTAGGTTAGGTTAGGTTAGGTTAGGTTAGGTTAGGTTAGGTTAGGTTAGGTTAGGTTAGGTTAGGTTAGGTTAGGTTAGGTTAGGTTAGGTTAGGTTAGGTTAGGTTAGGTTAGGTTAGGTTAGGTTAGGTTAGGTTAGGTTAGGTTAGGTTAGGTTAGGTTAGGTTAGGTTAGGTTAGGTTAGGTTAGGTTAGGTTAGGTTAGGTTAGGTTAGGTTAGGTTAGGTTAGGTTAGGTTAGGTTAGGTTAGGTTAGGTTAGGTTAGGTTAGGTTAGGTTAGGTTAGGTTAGGTTAGGTTAGGTTAGGTTAGGTTAGGTTAGGTTAGGTTAGGTTAGGTTAGGTTAGGTTAGGTTAGGTTAGGTTAGGTTAGGTTAGGTTAGGTTAGGTTAGGTTAGGTTAGGTTAGGTTAGGTTAGGTTAGGTTAGGTTAGGTTAGGTTAGGTTAGGTTAGGTTAGGTTAGGTTAGGTTAGGTTAGGTTAGGTTAGGTTAGGTTAGGTTAGGTTAGGTTAGGTTAGGTTAGGTTAGGTTAGGTTAGGTTAGGTTAGGTTAGGTTAGGTTAGGTTAGGTTAGGTTAGGTTAGGTTAGGTTAGGTTAGGTTAGGTTAGGTTAGGTTAGGTTAGGTTAGGTTAGGTTAGGTTAGGTTAGGTTAGGTTAGGTTAGGTTAGGTTAGGTTAGGTTAGGTTAGGTTAGGTTAGGTTAGGTTAGGTTAGGTTAGGTTAGGTTAGGTTAGGTTAGGTTAGGTTAGGTTAGGTTAGGTTAGGTTAGGTTAGGTTAGGTTAGGTTAGGTTAGGTTAGGTTAGGTTAGGTTAGGTTAGGTTAGGTTAGGTTAGGTTAGGTTAGGTTAGGTTAGGTTAGGTTAGGTTAGGTTAGGTTAGGTTAGGTTAGGTTAGGTTAGGTTAGGTTAGGTTAGGTTAGGTTAGGTTAGGTTAGGTTAGGTTAGGTTAGGTTAGGTTAGGTTAGGTTAGGTTAGGTTAGGTTAGGTTAGGTTAGGTTAGGTTAGGTTAGGTTAGGTTAGGTTAGGTTAGGTTAGGTTAGGTTAGGTTAGGTTAGGTTAGGTTAGGTTAGGTTAGGTTAGGTTAGGTTAGGTTAGGTTAGGTTAGGTTAGGTTAGGTTAGGTTAGGTTAGGTTAGGTTAGGTTAGGTTAGGTTAGGTTAGGTTAGGTTAGGTTAGGTTAGGTTAGGTTAGGTTAGGTTAGGTTAGGTTAGGTTAGGTTAGGTTAGGTTAGGTTAGGTTAGGTTAGGTTAGGTTAGGTTAGGTTAGGTTAGGTTAGGTTAGGTTAGGTTAGGTTAGGTTAGGTTAGGTTAGGTTAGGTTAGGTTAGGTTAGGTTAGGTTAGGTTAGGTTAGGTTAGGTTAGGTTAGGTTAGGTTAGGTTAGGTTAGGTTAGGTTAGGTTAGGTTAGGTTAGGTTAGGTTAGGTTAGGTTAGGTTAGGTTAGGTTAGGTTAGGTTAGGTTAGGTTAGGTTAGGTTAGGTTAGGTTAGGTTAGGTTAGGTTAGGTTAGGTTAGGTTAGGTTAGGTTAGGTTAGGTTAGGTTAGGTTAGGT
>OX243976.1:0-10000 GCA_945859745.1 Synanthedon formicaeformis
CTAACCTAACCTAACCTAACCTAACCTAACCTAACCTAACCTAACCTAACCTAACCTAACCTAACCTAACCTAACCTAACCTAACCTAACCTAACCTAACCTAACCTAACCTAACCTAACCTAACCTAACCTAACCTAACCTAACCTAACCTAACCTAACCTAACCTAACCTAACCTAACCTAACCTAACCTAACCTAACCTAACCTAACCTAACCTAACCTAACCTAACCTAACCTAACCTAACCTAACCTAACCTAACCTAACCTAACCTAACCTAACCTAACCTAACCTAACCTAACCTAACCTAACCTAACCTAACCTAACCTAACCTAACCTAACCTAACCTAACCTAACCTAACCTAACCTAACCTAACCTAACCTAACCTAACCTAACCTAACCTAACCTAACCTAACCTAACCTAACCTAACCTAACCTAACCTAACCTAACCTAACCTAACCTAACCTAACCTAACCTAACCTAACCTAACCTAACCTAACCTAACCTAACCTAACCTAACCTAACCTAACCTAACCTAACCTAACCTAACCTAACCTAACCTAACCTAACCTAACCTAACCTAACCTAACCTAACCTAACCTAACCTAACCTAACCTAACTCTAACCTAACCTAACCTAACCTAACCTAACCTAACCTAACCTAACCTAACCTAACCTAACCTAACCTAACCTAACCTAACCTAACCTAACCTAACCTAACCTAACCTAACCTAACCTAACCTAACCTAACCTAACCTAACCTAACCTAACCTAACCTAACCTAACCTAACCTAACCTAACCTAACCTAACCTAACCTAACCTAACCTAACCTAACCTAACCTAACCTAACCTAACCTAACCTAACCTAACCTAACCTAACCTAACCTAACCTAACCTAACCTAACCTAACCTAACCTAACCTAACCTAACCTAACCTAACCTAACCTAACCTAACCTAACCTAACCTAACCTAACCTAACCTAACCTAACCTAACCTAACCTAACCTAACCTAACCTAACCTAACCTAACCTAACCTAACCTAACCTAACCTAACCTAACCTAACCTAACCTAACCTAACCTAACCTAACCTAACCTAACCTAACCTAACCTAACCTAACCTAACCTAACCTAACCTAACCTAACCTAACCTAACCTAACCTAACCTAACCTAACCTAACCTAACCTAACCTAACCTAACCTAACCTAACCTAACCTAACCTAACCTAACCTAACCTAACCTAACCTAACCTAACCTAACCTAACCTAACCTAACCTAACCTAACCTAACCTAACCTAACCTAACCTAACCTAACCTAACCTAACCTAACCTAACCTAACCTAACCTAACCTAACCTAACCTAACCTAACCTAACCTAACCTAACCTAACCTAACCTAACCTAACCTAACCTAACCTAACCTAACCTAACCTAACCTAACCTAACCTAACCTAACCTAACCTAACCTAACCTAACCTAACCTAACCTAACCTAACCTAACCTAACCTAACCTAACCTAACCTAACCTAACCTAACCTAACCTAACCTAACCTAACCTAACCTAACCTAACCTAACCTAACCTAACCTAACCTAACCTAACCTAACCTAACCTAACCTAACCTAACCTAACCTAACCTAACCTAACCTAACCTAACCTAACCTAACCTAACCTAACCTAACCTAACCTAACCTAACCTAACCTAACCTAACCTAACCTAACCTAACCTAACCTAACCTAACCTAACCTAACCTAACCTAACCTAACCTAACCTAACCTAACCTAACCTAACCTAACCTAACCTAACCTAACCTAACCTAACCTAACCTAACCTAACCTAACCTAACCTAACCTAACCTAACCTAACCTAACCTAACCTAACCTAACCTAACCTAACCTAACCTAACCTAACCTAACCTAACCTAACCTAACCTAACCTAACCTAACCTAACCTAACCTAACCTAACCTAACCTAACCTAACCTAACCTAACCTAACCTAACCTAACCTAACCTAACCTAACCTAACCTAACCTAACCTAACCTAACCTAACCTAACCTAACCTAACCTAACCTAACCTAACCTAACCTAACCTAACCTAACCTAACCTAACCTAACCTAACCTAACCTAACCTAACCTAACCTAACCTAACCTAACCTAACCTAACCTAACCTAACCTAACCTAACCTAACCTAACCTAACCTAACCTAACCTAACCTAACCTAACCTAACCTAACCTAACCTAACCTAACCTAACCTAACCTAACCTAACCTAACCTAACCTAACCTAACCTAACCTAACCTAACCTAACCTAACCTAACCTAACCTAACCTAACCTAACCTAACCTAACCTAACCTAACCTAACCTAACCTAACCTAACCTAACCTAACCTAACCTAACCTAACCTAACCTAACCTAACCTAACCTAACCTAACCTAACCTAACCTAACCTAACCTAACCTAACCTAACCTAACCTAACCTAACCTAACCTAACCTAACCTAACCTAACCTAACCTAACCTAACCTAACCTAACCTAACCTAACCTAACCTAACCTAACCTAACCTAACCTAACCTAACCTAACCTAACCTAACCTAACCTAACCTAACCTAACCTAACCTAACCTAACCTAACCTAACCTAACCTAACCTAACCTAACCTAACCTAACCTAACCTAACCTAACCTAACCTAACCTAACCTAACCTAACCTAACCTAACCTAACCTAACCTAACCTAACCTAACCTAACCTAACCTAACCTAACCTAACCTAACCTAACCTAACCTAACCTAACCTAACCTAACCTAACCTAACCTAACCTAACCTAACCTAACCTAACCTAACCTAACCTAACCTAACCTAACCTAACCTAACCTAACCTAACCTAACCTAACCTAACCTAACCTAACCTAACCTAACCTAACCTAACCTAACCTAACCTAACCTAACCTAACCTAACCTAACCTAACCTAACCTAACCTAACCTAACCTAACCTAACCTAACCTAACCTAACCTAACCTAACCTAACCTAACCTAACCTAACCTAACCTAACCTAACCTAACCTAACCTAACCTAACCTAACCTAACCTAACCTAACCTAACCTAACCTAACCTAACCTAACCTAACCTAACCTAACCTAACCTAACCTAACCTAACCTAACCTAACCTAACCTAACCTAACCTAACCTAACCTAACCTAACCTAACCTAACCTAACCTAACCTAACCTAACCTAACCTAACCTAACCTAACCTAACCTAACCTAACCTAACCTAACCTAACCTAACCTAACCTAACCTAACCTAACCTAACCTAACCTAACCTAACCTAACCTAACCTAACCTAACCTAACCTAACCTAACCTAACCTAACCTAACCTAACCTAACCTAACCTAACCTAACCTAACCTAACCTAACCTAACCTAACCTAACCTAACCTAACCTAACCTAACCTAACCTAACCTAACCTAACCTAACCTAACCTAACCTAACCTAACCTAACCTAACCTAACCTAACCTAACCTAACCTAACCTAACCTAACCTAACCTAACCTAACCTAACCTAACCTAACCTAACCTAACCTAACCTAACCTAACCTAACCTAACCTAACCTAACCTAACCTAACCTAACCTAACCTAACCTAACCTAACCTAACCTAACCTAACCTAACCTAACCTAACCTAACCTAACCTAACCTAACCTAACCTAACCTAACCTAACCTAACCTAACCTAACCTAACCTAACCTAACCTAACCTAACCTAACCTAACCTAACCTAACCTAACCTAACCTAACCTAACCTAACCTAACCTAACCTAACCTAACCTAACCTAACCTAACCTAACCTAACCTAACCTAACCTAACCTAACCTAACCTAACCTAACCTAACCTAACCTAACCTAACCTAACCTAACCTAACCTAACCTAACCTAACCTAACCTAACCTAACCTAACCTAACCTAACCTAACCTAACCTAACCTAACCTAACCTAACCTAACCTAACCTAACCTAACCTAACCTAACCTAACCTAACCTAACCTAACCTAACCTAACCTAACCTAACCTAACCTAACCTAACCTAACCTAACCTAACCTAACCTAACCTAACCTAACCTAACCTAACCTAACCTAACCTAACCTAACCTAACCTAACCTAACCTAACCTAACCTAACCTAACCTAACCTAACCTAACCTAACCTAACCTAACCTAACCTAACCTAACCTAACCTAACCTAACCTAACCTAACCTAACCTAACCTAACCTAACCTAACCTAACCTAACCTAACCTAACCTAACCTAACCTAACCTAACCTAACCTAACCTAACCTAACCTAACCTAACCTAACCTAACCTAACCTAACCTAACCTAACCTAACCTAACCTAACCTAACCTAACCTAACCTAACCTAACCTAACCTAACCTAACCTAACCTAACCTAACCTAACCTAACCTAACCTAACCTAACCTAACCTAACCTAACCTAACCTAACCTAACCTAACCTAACCTAACCTAACCTAACCTAACCTAACCTAACCTAACCTAACCTAACCTAACCTAACCTAACCTAACCTAACCTAACCTAACCTAACCTAACCTAACCTAACCTAACCTAACCTAACCTAACCTAACCTAACCTAACCTAACCTAACCTAACCTAACCTAACCTAACCTAACCTAACCTAACCTAACCTAACCTAACCTAACCTAACCTAACCTAACCTAACCTAACCTAACCTAACCTAACCTAACCTAACCTAACCTAACCTAACCTAACCTAACCTAACCTAACCTAACCTAACCTAACCTAACCTAACCTAACCTAACCTAACCTAACCTAACCTAACCTAACCTAACCTAACCTAACCTAACCTAACCTAACCTAACCTAACCTAACCTAACCTAACCTAACCTAACCTAACCTAACCTAACCTAACCTAACCTAACCTAACCTAACCTAACCTAACCTAACCTAACCTAACCTAACCTAACCTAACCTAACCTAACCTAACCTAACCTAACCTAACCTAACCTAACCTAACCTAACCTAACCTAACCTAACCTAACCTAACCTAACCTAACCTAACCTAACCTAACCTAACCTAACCTAACCTAACCTAACCTAACCTAACCTAACCTAACCTAACCTAACCTAACCTAACCTAACCTAACCTAACCTAACCTAACCTAACCTAACCTAACCTAACCTAACCTAACCTAACCTAACCTAACCTAACCTAACCTAACCTAACCTAACCTAACCTAACCTAACCTAACCTAACCTAACCTAACCTAACCTAACCTAACCTAACCTAACCTAACCTAACCTAACCTAACCTAACCTAACCTAACCTAACCTAACCTAACCTAACCTAACCTAACCTAACCTAACCTAACCTAACCTAACCTAACCTAACCTAACCTAACCTAACCTAACCTAACCTAACCTAACCTAACCTAACCTAACCTAACCTAACCTAACCTAACCTAACCTAACCTAACCTAACCTAACCTTTTTTTTTTTTTTTTTTTTTTTTTTGACGAGGAGAAATCGTTTTATTGATCCCCTACCGCTGGCTAGGCGATAGGGGTATGTGGGACTCGACCAGTATACTCCGCCGCATGCAGGTTGCAGGCGGAACTGGCCCCTACCCACTAAAACTCCCCGGTGCCTCCTTGCTCATGATGTGGGGGGTGGACGGGTTCTGCCGAGGCACTTGCTCCGACCCACCCCCCTCGAGCGGCTTAGCCATTGCTGGCTAAGCTGACGCCAACGGAGGATTGCTCGGAGGCACCCGAGCAATCCCCAGACGGTGAGGACCCGTGCAGGCACACACAGCTGGCCAGCTGTGTGCGCAGGTCCCCAGGGACATTTGAAGACGGGCTGAGCCCGCCTTCTCCTGCCCCACCATCTGCTGTTGTTAGAGAGGACTCAATGGACACCCTGAGTGTCCATTGGCTCCTCCCTTTCAGCGCTGGCAGCTCTAATGGCTGCCGGTCGCGCCTCACCGAGGCGGCCCCTTACTACTGGGGGGGAGCAATTGCTGCCCCCCATACGGTGGCTGGCCGGAAGCCCAGCGTCGGCACAGACACCACATCTGTACTCCGCCTCGCACTCGAAGGCGGAGTGACCCTCCGTTCCGCAACGGAAACACTGTCCGCTGCGGTCCTTTCTAGATGGGCACCTGACCAACGGATGGCCAAGACCCATGCAGCGATAGCAGCGCATGGGCTTCTGCTCGAGGATCTGGATGGCAGCTGAGCACCACCCAACCCTAACGCGACCATCGGTTGCCAGTTTTCTGGCTGCTGCAACTGGGCACGTAACGAAAGCCGAACCTAGGCCTCCGGCGCCGGGGTGCACCTTGCCCACCCTGAAGTGTTCAGGGGGGCAAGCAGTGCTTGTCGCCAGAGCTGTCCTCAGCTCCTCTGCCGTCACCGAGTCGTCCAACCCGTTCACCCGTATGTCGGCAGACTTAACAGGGCGCGTCACCTTCGCATCTTCGCCCAGCGCAGCGCTAATTTGCGCGGCTAGGGTATCTGCCTGTTCTGTTGTGGTCTCCTTTGGAAGCTCCAAGATACGAGCTCCGGTAAAACTCTCTCGGAAACGGGCCGGACCGATTCCAAGGGCCTCAAGCGAGACAGAGGCCTTGGTCTTCTCGATGGCCTTTTTGTAGGTGGCACCCTTCGCCACCGCCTCTGGCTTCAGGGCCACAACTACAGCCATCTTCTTTATCTCCCGAGGGAGTTTCGGCATAACCGGTTTGGCCACGATAGGGGCCGGAGCGACAGAGACACGCTTTTTTCTCCTAACAACCTCTGTCCAGGTAGGAGCGGGTCCACCCTGTTGAGTGGATGGCCCGGGCAGAGGTTCAACCGTGCGACCAGGGGCAGACTTGGCTGCCTTAACAGCCCTCGCTTTTCTCGGCAAGTTGGCCGGGGGAGTAAGCGTGGTCACCGCATCCGCGGTCGCCACGCTATCCGGTGCTCTACTATCCGCACTAAGGGGCGGCCGATTCTTCTGAGCGGACAGAAGCCTCCCATCAATCTCAAGGCCCTCGAGACGGGCACTGACCATACCTCCCAGATACTCCAAGAGCTCATTCTGCAGCGAGTCAAAGGCCTCCAAGAACTCGCCTCTCGACAAGAATTGGCCATCAGCCGCTATTCTGGGCCTTTCCATTTGAGGTTGAGGCTCAGCCGCCGGCTCAGGGCGAAGCCCCTCAGCAATCGACTTTCTCAACTCCTCCACCTCTGACCGGAGAGTCTGCATCTTTGCACAAACACGCCTGTTGTCTCCTTCCAGCCGGCGAATCTCCTTGGACGACTTCAGCGCAATCGCCTTCACCGCTTCAACGATCGCGTTAGTTTCGTTCTTGATTTTCTTTTGCGAAGTGCCTTTCAAATTGGTTGACTTCCGAACCTCATCCAAGATTGCCGCAGCGCTGTCTTCTACCTTTCTGGTTAGCCCACTGAGCGGGTCAGAGGGGGATGCCGAGCGCGACGAGTAATACTCGTCAGCCGTGGAGCGAAACTCATCCAGATCTGAGTCATCCTCGTAGTCCCGTAACTCTCGACGAGCTTGGGACAGGCCAACATCATGGCTATAACGCGGTCTGCCGCGATTTCCCTTAACACCTTTCAACACTTTGGGAGGGATCGCTGACTCCAGCGATCCATGCTCTTCCAGGTCGATGATCTCTTCTGAAGATCGAGCAAGTGATTTACTCGGCTTATCAGCTCTTAATGAGAGAGACACCCGGGATGATCCCAAGGATCCCTCTTCCAGCAAGGCAGTACGCTTGCGCGTCTGCGACCGAGTTTTGCCCGAAGGGCGTTGGGTCTCCTTAGAGTCCGACATGGGCCAATTAATGGCCCTGTCGACCTCTGACACGTTGGGAGAGTCCACCCCTGCAGGGAACCCTACAAGGGGGGACAGGGAACGGTATCTAACGGCAGAGAATGGAGGGATTAACACCCATCCAAAAACAACAAAAACAATGAAATTCTCTAAAAATTGGAACTTTGAACGCCAATAAAAACTAAACCAAAAAAGATATCGAGAAACGGTTTAAGCCGGCCGGAAGCGCCTCAGGAGAGGCGTCTTTCAACCAAACTGCACCGCAATCCGATGAAAAACAACAAAAATATCCAAAGAAAATCAACAAATTTAGAAAACAGAAAAACTTAAACGACTATAAAAACCAAACTAAGGAAGCCAGCAACTGTGGGTTTGGACTGGCTGGAAGCGCTTCCGAAGAGGCGTCTTCCAAGCCAGCCCGGTGCGAAAAAGGTCTAACTCCAAAAAAGAAAATTACAAAAAACTACAAAAACTCTAAAAATTAAACAACAAAAACGAAGATAAAAACTTAACAACAACAGTGAGCTAAGAGAGGTTTAGGCAGGCCGAAAGCGCCCCCAGAGGAGCCTCTTTCGTCCTCAATCGACGACAAGATCCGTTCACGCGAACGAAGGTTATCGCCGATTTTAACCTTTTCCAATCTTAGCAGAAAAACAGTAAATCAACAATATTTTCAACAATAACAACAAAATTGACAAATCGATAGGGCAGTCTGATAGTGCCTTTAAAAAGGCATCTAACGACATGCGCCACACCAAAATGCACCAGAAAACAACAAAGATATCAGCCCTCAAAAATATCGAAATCCGACCAAAATCGGGCACCAACCAACCTAACCTAACCTAACCTAACCTAACCTAACCTAACCTAACCTAACCTAACCTAACCTAACCTAACCTAACCTAACCTAACCTAACCTAACCTAACCTAACCTAACCTAACCTAACCTAACCTAACCTAACCTAACCTAACCTAACCTAACCTAACCTAACCTAACCTAACCTAACCTAACCTAACCTAACCTAACCTAACCTAACCTAACCTAACCTAACCTAACCTAACCTAACCTAACCTAACCTAACCTAACCTAACCTAACCTAACCTAACCTAACCTAACCTAACCTAACCTAACCTAACCTAACCTAACCTAACCTAACCTAACCTAACCTAACCTAACCTAACCTAACCTAACCTAACCTAACCTAACCTAACCTAACCTAACCTAACCTAACCTAACCTAACCTAACCTAACCTAACCTAACCTAACCTAACCTAACCTAACCTAACCTAACCTAACCTAACCTAACCTAACCTAACCTAACCTAACCTAACCTAACCTAACCTAACCTAACCTAACCTAACCTAACCTAACCTAACCTAACCTAACCTAACCTAACCTAACCTAACCTAACCTAACCTAACCTAACCTAACCTAACCTAACCTAACCTAACCTAACCTAACCTAACCTAACCTAACCTAACCTAACCTAACCTAACCTAACCTAACCTAACCTAACCTAACCTAACCTAACCTAACCTAACCTAACCTAACCTAACCTAACCTAACCTAACCTAACCTAACCTAACCTAACCTAACCTAACCTAACCTAACCTAACCTAACCTAACCTAACCTAACCTAACCTAACCTAACCTAACCTAACCTAACCTAACCTAACCTAACCTAACCTAACCTAACCTAACCTAACCTAACCTAACCTAACCTAACCTAACCTAACCTAACCTAACCTAACCTAACCTAACCTAACCTAACCTAACCTAACCTAACCTAACCTAACCTAACCTAACCTAACCTAACCTAACCTAACCTAACCTAACCTAACCTAACCTAACCTAACCTAACCTAACCTAACCTAACCTAACCTAACCTAACCTAACCTAACCTAACCTAACCTAACCTAACCTAACCTAACCTAACCTAACCTAACCTAACCTAACCTAACCTAACCTAACCTAACCTAACCTAACCTAACCTAACCTAACCTAACCTAACCTAACCTAACCTAACCTAACCTAACCTAACCTAACCTAACCTAACCTAACCTAACCTAACCTAACCTAACCTAACCTAACCTAACCTAACCTAACCTAACCTAACCTAACCTAACCTA
>OX243976.1:15000-22500 GCA_945859745.1 Synanthedon formicaeformis
TCCCCACTGGTGGGATCCCTTAGTGGGCTTCCGCGGGACCGCGGAGGAAGGTCATCAGGGGGAGTTGAACCCGGCGAGTCGAACGGTGGAAACCGCATCAAATTTGGACCAGCCGATCCGGAGATATCACGAGTTGAAGGATTCCCGAAAATTGCCTTGTTTTCGGGAACTTCCGCACCCCTCAAACTAGAAGACGCCCCTCAGTGATTAGTGTTGCTGGATACAGTGCTTCTTCTTCTACCCAGCAAAGCAAAAAGCAGATTTTTAGGACATTGGGTTGTGAAGATATAGTGAATATAGTGAAACAAGTCAAAAAATTACGAATAATTTGATAAAAAATTCCACTTGTCTTCAGAGGCAGACACTCTTGAAAGAACAGAAGACGGCTGGACTTGCTTATTTGCACAGGATCCACCAGATCCTCCTCTACACGTGGGTACAAACAGCATATTTTTAGGACAAATAGTGTAGAAATTATAAACAATAGAACGAAAGTAAAAAATTGTAGTGAAAACCTGTGAAAGATTCCGTATCTCTTGGGAACCAAAAGTTTGGACACATATCCTGCGTTCAGGTTTGGTGACGCGGCTTGGTTCTAAATTTATAAATACTCCGTTTTTTCCCCTCTCTCATTTGACACTAAGAACACAATTTTAGGACTTATAGTTTTAAAGTTACGAACAGAAACGTCCCGAGAGGAATTTTGCAAAATTTGTGATAAATTCGGTTTACGTAATATCAAAGTGAAATAAAATATTTTCAAAATTCAAAATTTTCAAAAAATTTATATACGACAAGAAAGCTTTTCTTTTAAAACTAAGAAAACCGAAGAGAGGAAGAAAATCGGACGACGGGAACCAAAGATACGAGGCACCAATTATAACCAATTAGAGGGGTCTTGTTAGCTGGTTTTCAAAAGAAGGAATTTGCTTATCGTGAAGCCTACGAACATCGGAGGAGGATAATAATCACACCATTGTAATCCTCGCTGCAGGATTAGTTTAGCTACACAAGCAGCGACGGAATCGGGCTTAAGGTACGCCGGGATATTGCAGGGTAACAATAATAAACCGCGCTAAATTGATCCGCGGCTAAACTATCCTAAACTATCCTCTGCCCCCGGACGTGTCCACGGGATTAAACTTGAACACTGTAAATCGCTAATAACTCAGCAACTACTAGCGCTAAAATTCAGTGAGACACGTCGTTGGATCTGGAAAATTAACACCTTTTTTCCCAATTTGGCGTGGACACTATCACTCGCACCCGACTTCACCTGCAAAAGTATAAAAAAGCCCATAAATCCCTAGTCCTTTGCGGTACGTGGACGTGCGATACGTCATTGGATAGGTCTCGACGAGCCCTGTCCGAGGACCTATCGAGCTCGACTACTGCTGCACTCGGTTTTGTCTGGCAATTTAAATAAATATATTTTTGGCCAAATTATTCAAAAATTTATCTAAATTCATTCCCAAACCGATCTCCTTCCTAAGAGACCCTCCCTCCCCCCTATTTGGCTACCCCTTTCCCTCCCTAAACCCTTGCAGTGTCTCGGCGGCCTGAGGTCTGATACAGGATTCTGTCAAATTTACTACAGAGACTTAGATTAAGATAGTTAAGTTAGTTTTAAGGATTTTATTAGACTGGTTGGGCTAGTTCTCGTAACTAGCACTAATCAAGTTTATTTTAACTTATTGACCGAGCCTTTCTACAGCTAAATTTTATATTTTAACTGACCAATTTAATTATATAATAGTGACAAGTAAAATCGCATTTTAATATCTGTAAATCATTTCACATATAACTATTATTATTGTCTTTTGATTTGGAAACAATTGATATTGACTATTACTTGACTTGTATTATATCCATATAGACTGAGCCCATATACAGCTCGTATAAAAATCTTGAATTATTTATTTTATTTACTTGAATTTGTGACCTGTGTATTATTTAACTTATTACTCTGTGCTTATTATACTGATATATTGTAAATAATATTGATTATTATCACTCCTATTATCACTCATTTTAATTGTTTAAATTGTCACTATTATTATTGTTTTGAATTGAAGAATTGAATATTATTGTTAGGCTAAGTTTTAACTGATATTATTTTATTTTATTATTGACTCGTAGGTTAGTTATTGTTTGTATTGCTAGATTAAGATTTTAAATTGATATTGACTGTTATTATTTGACTCGTCGACCATAATTAAAACTATTTACTGAGCCCATATACAGCTCATATTAGACCACGGTAAATTATTTATATCACTGAATCGTTGTAACAGGTACTTTAATTACCTACTATTGTGTTTACCGTGTTACCAATCTTATTGACTTGTAAATTGTTTAATCTTGACATTACTTAACTATTTAATTTATGGTACTGACTTGTTATTTTTAAATTTTTATTCAATTTCAATTAATCTTAAATTTCAATTTTAATTTTAAAAATTAACATTTGATATTTTACTTAATAATTGTAATATTTATTGTATTTTACCTATAGTTTAAGTCTTAGTTCTAAGTTTATTTTTGACAAGCCCCTTTACAGCTGTTTAGTATTAAGATAGACGCTTTCAGTCAACTTGGCCCGAGTTGGTAATTGCAGTAGGTACCTAGCTTGACTTGACAGTCGGCGAGTCACCTCTGACCTTTCGACAACACAAAATTGCTGTGAGCCATTTGGACGTAGGTCCATTTGGACTTAAGCTTTTTAGGTTTTTATTTAAATTTATTTATTGTTGGATTTAACTTTATATAATATTGAGTTTTGTTTAAATTGACATTGACGGTGTCTTATTCTACTAAAAATTTTTTATTGTCTATTGTAATTACGACATTTAATATTTTCGAGTGTTTATTGTGTGTGTGTTTTTAAAAAGAGACTTATTGTGGATGACTTGTATAAATATAGATTGACTACCTTATATTTTAACTAATAATTTAATATCTTAATTTAATTAATATTTTAATATTTTAATTTAACAAATAGTTTAATAATTTAACTAATATTTTAATTGTATTTCAATCGGGTTGAGTTGGCTATTATAGAATTTTATTAACAAAATTTTATTTAAAGTATTGACTAGCCCTTATACAGCTAATTAGTTTTAAGATTGTTGACGAGCCCCTCTACAGCTTAATTTAGTATAAGTCAAAACAAGGCCACTATACAGCCGACTTTAATTTTAATTTTAACGACAATAATCCCTCCAAAAATATGATACGGTCTCCAGCGGCGGATCGAGCAGGTCCGGCTAAGACCGGGAAGACCCAGGAGACTCCGCCTCCGCTGCCGAGTGTCAGGAAGAGCATAGGGGAATGGGAGACAGGTAGGATCTCCATCTCTCCCCTGGCCCCGGCAGCGAGCACGGCGAGGGCCACCCAAAAAATTGAGTACCCAGATAGGGTCACTGAGGCGAGGGCTTGCCTGAATAAGGCAAAGCTCAGCCTCAGTGCCTCTAGGAACATAAAAACTGATTTAAAAAATAACATACTCCAGGCCGTCGACCGGCTTTTCGCTTTAGTGAAGGAGGCGGAGGCTCCGGGGAAAAATAGTAAAAAAGCGGGGCCGGGAAGGGAGGAGGTTAAACTTCCTTCCTCCCCGGCTCGCGCAGCACAGACAGACACATTATTGGCTGCATTAGAGAAACACTCGGACCTATTGAAAGCAAACGAGGCCGCAATAAAAGACCACACGGAATTAATCAAAAAGTTTAAAAATGAAGTGAATGTGGTAAAGACCGTCGGTCCTGCGCGATCTTATGCGGAGGCCGTAGGGCGGCCCATATCAGGAAAACCGACACTGCACTCGGTGGTCGTGACGTCAGAAGACGCCACGGACACCGGGGAGCAGGTGTTGGGAAAAATAAGGGAGGCCGTAAACGCTAAGGATGGCTGGGTTAGGGTCGAAAGGGTGCGGAAAGGAAAAGATAGAAAAATAATTATGAGTTGCAGCACGGAGGAAGATAGAAGGAAAATAAAGGACAAAATTGAAAAATCGGGTAAACGACTTCTTTGCGGCGAGGTCGAGAACAGGGACCCGCTGCTGATCCTTTGGGACGTCCTACTAGTACATAGCGACGAGGACGTCCTAAAGGCAATCAGAAATCAGAATAAGTCCCTGTTCGACGGCCTCGACGAGAAGAAGTCGAGTATGAAAGTGAAATATAGAAGGAAAGCAAGGAATCCGCTCACTGGGCACATCGTCCTGAGCACCTCCCCGGAGGTATGGAGAAGGGCGACTGAGCTCGGGGTCCTGCACATTGATCTGCAACGTGTCAGGGTCGCGGATCAGTCGCCCTTGGTCCAGTGCTCGAGATGCCTGGGCTATGGCCACAGCAAAAAGTTCTGCACGATGGGGGAGGACCTGTGCAGCCACTGCGGGGGGCAACATCTGAAGATGGAGTGCCCCGAGTGGAGAGCGGGTACTCCCCCGGCGTGCCACAACTGTGCTGTGGCCAAGCTCGGGAATCGCGGGCACAACGCGTTCAGCTCGGCGTGCCCAGTGAGATTGAAATGGGATGCCATCGCGCGCTCTGCCACTCAGTATTGCTAAGGGCGCCCCTGGCGAAGGCCGCACCTACGGGCTCTTGCAAGTCAATTTGCAACGAAGCCGACTAGCCACCTCCGAGCTCCTAGTGGAGGCAGAGAAGAGGGGAACAGCCGTAGCGCTCCTTCAGGAACCCTATGTGGGGGCGGCTGGCACGGTTCGGGGTCGGAGGGGGATGCGGGTCTTCCAGAACTCCACGCCTGAAGAGGGTACTGTTAAGGCTGCTATCGTAGTCTTCGATAGCAGTCTTAAAATCATACAGTACCCAGAACTCACCACCAATAACATCGTGGTGGTGGGGATAAGGATGGGGCGCTGGACGATCACGCTCACCTCCTTCTACTTTGAGCCGGACCAGCCAATTGAACCCTACATTGGGTGCCTGAAGAGGGTGGAGGCTGTACTGGGGGCTGGGAGATGGTTGGTCGGTGGAGATGCGAATGCAAAGAGTCCGTGGTGGGGCAGCGATAGGATCGACTCGAGGGGGGAAGAGCTTTCAGGTAGTCTGGAGGAGCTTGGCCTCGAAATTCTGAACGTCGGAGATGCTCCGACATTCGACACAGTCCGAGGGGGGCGGCGTTTCTGTAGTCATGTGGACATCACTGCATGCTCACATGACCTATTGGACCTGGTGGAAGACTGGAAAGTCCTCAATGACTTGACGGGTTCCGATCACAACGGTATCGCACTCAAGCTGAACCTCGGGCCCTCCCGAGGAATGGAAGTGGTCAGAACGACCAGAAAGTACAACACCCGTAAAGCAGATTGGGAAAAATTTAGGTCCAAAATTTTAGAACTCATTGAAGAATATGAAATTAAAGAGGGTGTTGTACCGGATAGGGAACAGACAATTTCGGCCGTACAAAATTATACAAAATTAGTAATTGAGGCGTCTGACCATGCCATTCCGAGGAAGGGGACGAGGGAAAAGCTGGCGTTGCCGTGGTGGTCGCAGGACCTGGAGGTCTTGAAGAAGGAGGTCGCCACCAGGAAAAATAGAATCAGGAACGCCGCACCCGTCCGACGGTCGTTTGTCGTTGAGCAATACGTTCAGAAGAAGGCGGAGTACGAGCAGGCCGTGAGGCAGGCTCAAACAGACTCCTGGAAGTCCTTCTGCGAGCGACAGAGTGGCGAGAGCGTGTGGGATGGTATCTACAGAGTGATTGGTAGAACGGCAGTCAGAGAGGAGGACCCGCCGCTGGTTCGAGACGGAAGGGTTCTCGACGCGAGGGAATCGGCGGAGTGGCTTGCGGAGGTGTTCTACCCGAAAGACCACGCAACTTCGGATGAAGGAATTCACCGCCAGATCAGAGCGGAGGCGGACGGGGTGAACGTGGGGGAGCAAGACTCGCCCTGCGACCCCCCGTTCACGCTGACCGAGCTGGAGATGGCGGTGAAGTCCTTCAATCCGAAGAAGGCCCCCGGTTCCGATGGGCTCACTGCCGACATCTGCGCCAGGGCCATCGGCTGTAACCCCAAAGCTTTTTTGGGGTTACTGAACAGCTGCATGGCCCACCATATCTTTCCAAAGATATGGAAGGAAGCGGCAGTGATCGTTCTTCGGAAACCGGGGAGGGATAGTTACACCGTCCCCAAGTCGTTCCGACCAATTGGACTGCTGCCCGTGCTTGGAAAAGTATATGAGAAAATGCTGGTGGCTCGCCTCAAACACCATCTTTTGCCGGGGATCAGCGACCGCCAGTATGGCTTTGTGCCCCAGAAGAGCACCGAAGGCGCCCTCTATGACCTAATGTCGCAGATATACAAGAAACTTGATGAGAAGAAGATTGTAGTATTAGTGTCATTGGACATAGAGGGGGCCTTCGACAGCGTCTGGTGGCCTATGGTCAGAGTCAGACTGGCGGAGGCTGGATGCCCGGTGAATCTGAGGCGAGTCTTTGACAGCTACCTCGCCGACAGGACGGTTAACGTCAGATACTGCGGCGAGGCTCATAATGCTGAGCCAAGCAGGGGCTGCATCCAAGGGTCAATAGCCGGACCCTTGCTCTGGAACCTGACGCTCGACCCGTTGCTGCGGAGCCTGGACGGTAGAGGCGTCTACTGCCAGGCTTTCGCGGACGACGTGGTCCTCGTCTTTGATGGAGACAGAGCACTCCAGATAGAGCAGAATGCCAATGCCACTCTCGCGCATGTTCTGGAGTGGGGTGTCAAAAATAAGCTGAGGTTCGCACCAGGCAAGACTAATGCCATGGTGCTGACCAGAAAGCTTAAGTTTGACACGCCACGACTTACCATGGGCGGGATTGACATTGCCATAGCGGACAGAATCAAATTGCTGGGACTTACCATAGACAGGGGTCTCACCTTCAAGGACCACGTGAAAAATGTGACCAAGAAGGCCCTCGGGGTCTATAAGCAGCTCGGGAGGGCAGCTAAAGTCAGCTGGGGTCTCCATCCCGAGGTCGTTCGCTCCATTTACATCGCCGCGGTGGAGCCAATAATCACCTACTCTGCGAGTGCGTGGGCACCCGCCACTCGCAGAGTGGGGATTATGCGGATCTTGAACGCTGTGCAACGGGGTTTTGCGCAGAAAATCTGCAGAGCCTACCGAACGGTGTCCCTGAACTCAGCTTTACTACTGGCTGGGATACTCCCCCTTGACTTGCGAGTTCGCGAGGCTGCCTCACTGTACGAGGCCAAGAGGGGAGTACCGCAGCCTGGGCTCGGGGACAGGGTCATCGAGCGGGGGGTTCTTGCGATCGAGGCTCCCCACCCCGCCGAACAGGCTAACCTTGAGTTCGGAAGCCTGGTGGACGAGGACGAGCTAAATGCAAACAGCGAATACCACCTTCGCATCTTTACGGACGGCAGCAAGATTGAGGGTCGGGTTGGCGCCGCTCTATCCTTATGGAAGGGTGACGCCGAAACCAGGGCCATCAAGCTTGGTCTGCCGCCGTACTGTACCGTCTACCAGGCAG